>OW121718.1:0-5000 GCA_933228805.2 Hipparchia semele
AACCTAACCTAACCTAACCTAACCTAACCTAACCTAACCTAACCTAACCTAACCTAACCTAACCTAACCTAACCTAACCTAACCTAACCTAACCTAACCTAACCTAACCTAACCTAACTCTAACCTAACCTAACCTAACCTAACCTAACCTAACCTAACCTAACCTAACCTAACCTAACCTAACCTAACCTAACCTAACCTAACCTAACCTAACCTAACCTAACCTAACCTAACCTAACCTAACCTAACCTAACCTAACCTAACCTAACCTAACCTAACCTAACCTAACCTAACCTAACCTAACCTAACCTAACCTAACCTAACCTAACCTAACCTAACCTAACCTAACCTAACCTAACCTAACCTAACCTAACCTAACCTAACCTAACCTAACCTAACCTAACCTAACCTAACCTAACCTAACCTAACCTAACCTAACCTAACCTAACCTAACCTAACCTAACCTAACCTAACCTAACCTAACCTAACCTAACCTAACCTAACCTAACCTAACCTAACCTAACCTAACCTAACCTAACCTAACCTAACCTAACCTAACCTAACCTAACCTAACCTAACCTAACCTAACCTAACCTAACCTAACCTAACCTAACCTAACCTAACCTAACCTAACCTAACCTAACCTAACCTAACCTAACCTAACCTAACCTAACCTAACCTAACCTAACCTAACCTAACCTAACCTAACCTAACCTAACCTAACCTAACCTAACCTAACCTAACCTAACCTAACCTAACCTAACCTAACCTAACCTAACCTAACCTAACCTAACCTAACCTAACCTAACCTAACCTAACCTAACCTAACCTAACCTAACCTAACCTAACCTAACCTAACCTAACCTAACCTAACCTAACCTAACCTAACCTAACCTAACCTAACCTAACCTAACCTAACCTAACCTAACCTAACCTAACCTAACCTAACCTAACCTAACCTAACCTAACCTAACCTAACCTAACCTAACCTAACCTAACCTAACCTAACCTAACCTAACCTAACCTAACCTAACCTAACCTAACCTAACCTAACCTAACCTAACCTAACCTAACCTAACCTAACCTAACCTAACCTAACCTAACCTAACCTAACCTAACCTAACCTAACCTAACCTAACCTAACCTAACCTAACCTAACCTAACCTAACCTAACCTAACCTAACCTAACCTAACCTAACCTAACCTAACCTAACCTAACCTAACCTAACCTAACCTAACCTAACCTAACCTAACCTAACCTAACCTAACCTAACCTAACCTAACCTAACCTAACCTAACCTAACCTAACCTAACCTAACCTAACCTAACCTAACCTAACCTAACCTAACCTAACCTAACCTAACCTAACCTAACCTAACCTAACCTAACCTAACCTAACCTAACCTAACCTAACCTAACCTAACCTAACCTAACCTAACCTAACCTAACCTAACCTAACCTAACCTAACCTAACCTAACCTAACCTAACCTAACCTAACCTAACCTAACCTAACCTAACCTAACCTAACCTAACCTAACCTAACCTAACCTAACCTAACCTAACCTAACCTAACCTAACCTAACCTAACCTAACCTAACCTAACCTAACCTAACCTAACCTAACCTAACCTAACCTAACCTAACCTAACCTAACCTAACCTAACCTAACCTAACCTAACCTAACCTAACCTAACCTAACCTAACCTAACCTAACCTAACCTAACCTAACCTAACCTAACCTAACCTAACCTAACCTAACCTAACCTAACCTAACCTAACCTAACCTAACCTAACCTAACCTAACCTAACCTAACCTAACCTAACCTAACCTAACCTAACCTAACCTAACCTAACCTAACCTAACCTAACCTAACCTAACCTAACCTAACCTAACCTAACCTAACCTAACCTAACCTAACCTAACCTAACCTAACCTAACCTAACCTAACCTAACCTAACCTAACCTAACCTAACCTAACCTAACCTAACCTAACCTAACCTAACCTAACCTAACCTAACCTAACCTAACCTAACCTAACCTAACCTAACCTAACCTAACCTAACCTAACCTAACCTAACCTAACCTAACCTAACCTAACCTAACCTAACCTAACCTAACCTAACCTAACCTAACCTAACCTAACCTAACCTAACCTAACCTAACCTAACCTAACCTAACCTAACCTAACCTAACCTAACCTAACCTAACCTAACCTAACCTAACCTAACCTAACCTAACCTAACCTAACCTAACCTAACCTAACCTAACCTAACCTAACCTAACCTAACCTAACCTAACCTAACCTAACCTAACCTAACCTAACCTAACCTAACCTAACCTAACCTAACCTAACCTAACCTAACCTAACCTAACCTAACCTAACCTAACCTAACCTAACCTAACCTAACCTAACCTAACCTAACCTAACCTAACCTAACCTAACCTAACCTAACCTAACCTAACCTAACCTAACCTAACCTAACCTAACCTAACCTAACCTAACCTAACCTAACCTAACCTAACCTAACCTAACCTAACCTAACCTAACCTAACCTAACCTAACCTAACCTAACCTAACCTAACCTAACCTAACCTAACCTAACCTAACCTAACCTAACCTAACCTAACCTAACCTAACCTAACCTAACCTAACCTAACCTAACCTAACCTAACCTAACCTAACCTAACCTAACCTAACCTAACCTAACCTAACCTAACCTAACCTAACCTAACCTAACCTAACCTAACCTAACCTAACCTAACCTAACCTAACCTAACCTAACCTAACCTAACCTAACCTAACCTAACCTAACCTAACCTAACCTAACCTAACCTAACCTAACCTAACCTAACCTAACCTAACCTAACCTAACCTAACCTAACCTAACCTAACCTAACCTAACCTAACCTAACCTAACCTAACCTAACCTAACCTAACCTAACCTAACCTAACCTAACCTAACCTAACCTAACCTAACCTAACCTAACCTAACCTAACCTAACCTAACCTAACCTAACCTAACCTAACCTAACCTAACCTAACCTAACCTAACCTAACCTAACCTAACCTAACCTAACCTAACCTAACCTAACCTAACCTAACCTAACCTAACCTAACCTAACCTAACCTAACCTAACCTAACCTAACCTAACCTAACCTAACCTAACCTAACCTAACCTAACCTAACCTAACCTAACCTAACCTAACCTAACCTAACCTAACCTAACCTAACCTAACCTAACCTAACCTAACCTAACCTAACCTAACCTAACCTAACCTAACCTAACCTAACCTAACCTAACCTAACCTAACCTAACCTAACCTAACCTAACCTAACCTAACCTAACCTAACCTAACCTAACCTAACCTAACCTAACCTAACCTAACCTAACCTAACCTAACCTAACCTAACCTAACCTAACCTAACCTAACCTAACCTAACCTAACCTAACCTAACCTAACCTAACCTAACCTAACCTAACCTAACCTAACCTAACCTAACCTAACCTAACCTAACCTAACCTAACCTAACCTAACCTAACCTAACCTAACCTAACCTAACCTAACCTAACCTAACCTAACCTAACCTAACCTAACCTAACCTAACCTAACCTAACCTAACCTAACCTAACCTAACCTAACCTAACCTAACCTAACCTAACCTAACCTAACCTAACCTAACCTAACCTAACCTAACCTAACCTAACCTAACCTAACCTAACCTAACCTAACCTAACCTAACCTAACCTAACCTAACCTAACCTAACCTAACCTAACCTAACCTAACCTAACCTAACCTAACCTAACCTAACCTAACCTAACCTAACCTAACCTAACCTAACCTAACCTAACCTAACCTAACCTAACCTAACCTAACCTAACCTAACCTAACCTAACCTAACCTAACCTAACCTAACCTAACCTAACCTAACCTAACCTAACCTAACCTAACCTAACCTAACCTAACCTAACCTAACCTAACCTAACCTAACCTAACCTAACCTAACCTAACCTAACCTAACCTAACCTAACCTAACCTAACCTAACCTAACCTAACCTAACCTAACCTAACCTAACCTAACCTAACCTAACCTAACCTAACCTAACCTAACCTAACCTAACCTAACCTAACCTAACCTAACCTAACCTAACCTAACCTAACCTAACCTAACCTAACCTAACCTAACCTAACCTAACCTAACCTAACCTAACCTAACCTAACCTAACCTAACCTAACCTAACCTAACCTAACCTAACCTAACCTAACCTAACCTAACCTAACCTAACCTAACCTAACCTAACCTAACCTAACCTAACCTAACCTAACCTAACCTAACCTAACCTAACCTAACCTAACCTAACCTAACCTAACCTAACCTAACCTAACCTAACCTAACCTAACCTAACCTAACCTAACCTAACCTAACCTAACCTAACCTAACCTAACCTAACCTAACCTAACCTAACCTAACCTAACCTAACCTAACCTAACCTAACCTAACCTAACCTAACCTAACCTAACCTAACCTAACCTAACCTAACCTAACCTAACCTAACCTAACCTAACCTAACCTAACCTAACCTAACCTAACCTAACCTAACCTAACCTAACCTAACCTAACCTAACCTAACCTAACCTAACCTAACCTAACCTAACCTAACCTAACCTAACCTAACCTAACCTAACCTAACCTAACCTAACCTAACCTAACCTAACCTAACCTAACCTAACCTAACCTAACCTAACCTAACCTAACCTAACCTAACCTAACCTAACCTAACCTAACCTAACCTAACCTAACCTAACCTAACCTAACCTAACCTAACCTAACCTAACCTAACCTAACCTAACCTAACCTAACCTAACCTAACCTAACCTAACCTAACCTAACCTAACCTAACCTAACCTAACCTAACCTAACCTAACCTAACCTAACCTAACCTAACCTAACCTAACCTAACCTAACCTAACCTAACCTAACCTAACCTAACCTAACC
>OW121718.1:12500-22500 GCA_933228805.2 Hipparchia semele
TAACCTAACCTAACCTAACCTAACCTAACCTAACCTAACCTAACCTAACCTAACCTAACCTAACCTAACCTAACCTAACCTAACCTAACCTAACCTAACCTAACCTAACCTAACCTAACCTAACCTAACCTAACCTAACCTAACCTAACCTAACCTAACCTAACCTAACCTAACCTAACCTAACCTAACCTAACCTAACCTAACCTAACCTAACCTAACCTAACCTAACCTAACCTAACCTAACCTAACCTAACCTAACCTAACCTAACCTAACCTAACCTAACCTAACCTAACCTAACCTAACCTAACCTAACCTAACCTAACCTAACCTAACCTAACCTAACCTAACCTAACCTAACCTAACCTAACCTAACCTAACCTAACCTAACCTAACCTAACCTAACCTAACCTAACCTAACCTAACCTAACCTAACCTAACCTAACCTAACCTAACCTAACCTAACCTAACCTAACCTAACCTAACCTAACCTAACCTAACCTAACCTAACCTAACCTAACCTAACCTAACCTAACCTAACCTAACCTAACCTAACCTAACCTAACCTAACCTAACCTAACCTAACCTAACCTAACCTAACCTAACCTAACCTAACCTAACCTAACCTAACCTAACCTAACCTAACCTAACCTAACCTAACCTAACCTAACCTAACCTAACCTAACCTAACCTAACCTAACCTAACCTAACCTAACCTAACCTAACCTAACCTAACCTAACCTAACCTAACCTAACCTAACCTAACCTAACCTAACCTAACCTAACCTAACCTAACCTAACCTAACCTAACCTAACCTAACCTAACCTAACCTAACCTAACCTAACCTAACCTAACCTAACCTAACCTAACCTAACCTAACCTAACCTAACCTAACCTAACCTAACCTAACCTAACCTAACCTAACCTAACCTAACCTAACCTAACCTAACCTAACCTAACCTAACCTAACCTAACCTAACCTAACCTAACCTAACCTAACCTAACCTAACCTAACCTAACCTAACCTAACCTAACCTAACCTAACCTAACCTAACCTAACCTAACCTAACCTAACCTAACCTAACCTAACCTAACCTAACCTAACCTAACCTAACCTAACCTAACCTAACCTAACCTAACCTAACCTAACCTAACCTAACCTAACCTAACCTAACCTAACCTAACCTAACCTAACCTAACCTAACCTAACCTAACCTAACCTAACCTAACCTAACCTAACCTAACCTAACCTAACCTAACCTAACCTAACCTAACCTAACCTAACCTAACCTAACCTAACCTAACCTAACCTAACCTAACCTAACCTAACCTAACCTAACCTAACCTAACCTAACCTAACCTAACCTAACCTAACCTAACCTAACCTAACCTAACCTAACCTAACCTAACCTAACCTAACCTAACCTAACCTAACCTAACCTAACCTAACCTAACCTAACCTAACCTAACCTAACCTAACCTAACCTAACCTAACCTAACCTAACCTAACCTAACCTAACCTAACCTAACCTAACCTAACCTAACCTAACCTAACCTAACCTAACCTAACCTAACCTAACCTAACCTAACCTAACCTAACCTAACCTAACCTAACCTAACCTAACCTAACCTAACCTAACCTAACCTAACCTAACCTAACCTAACCTAACCTAACCTAACCTAACCTAACCTAACCTAACCTAACCTAACCTAACCTAACCTAACCTAACCTAACCTAACCTAACCTAACCTAACCTAACCTAACCTAACCTAACCTAACCTAACCTAACCTAACCTAACCTAACCTAACCTAACCTAACCTAACCTAACCTAACCTAACCTAACCTAACCTAACCTAACCTAACCTAACCTAACCTAACCTAACCTAACCTAACCTAACCTAACCTAACCTAACCTAACCTAACCTAACCTAACCTAACCTAACCTAACCTAACCTAACCTAACCTAACCTAACCTAACCTAACCTAACCTAACCTAACCTAACCTAACCTAACCTAACCTAACCTAACCTAACCTAACCTAACCTAACCTAACCTAACCTAACCTAACCTAACCTAACCTAACCTAACCTAACCTAACCTAACCTAACCTAACCTAACCTAACCTAACCTAACCTAACCTAACCTAACCTAACCTAACCTAACCTAACCTAACCTAACCTAACCTAACCTAACCTAACCTAACCTAACCTAACCTAACCTAACCTAACCTAACCTAACCTAACCTAACCTAACCTAACCTAACCTAACCTAACCTAACCTAACCTAACCTAACCTAACCTAACCTAACCTAACCTAACCTAACCTAACCTAACCTAACCTAACCTAACCTAACCTAACCTAACCTAACCTAACCTAACCTAACCTAACCTAACCTAACCTAACCTAACCTAACCTAACCTAACCTAACCTAACCTAACCTAACCTAACCTAACCTAACCTAACCTAACCTAACCTAACCTAACCTAACCTAACCTAACCTAACCTAACCTAACCTAACCTAACCTAACCTAACCTAACCTAACCTAACCTAACCTAACCTAACCTAACCTAACCTAACCTAACCTAACCTAACCTAACCTAACCTAACCTAACCTAACCTAACCTAACCTAACCTAACCTAACCTAACCTAACCTAACCTAACCTAACCTAACCTAACCTAACCTAACCTAACCTAACCTAACCTAACCTAACCTAACCTAACCTAACCTAACCTAACCTAACCTAACCTAACCTAACCTAACCTAACCTAACCTAACCTAACCTAACCTAACCTAACCTAACCTAACCTAACCTAACCTAACCTAACCTAACCTAACCTAACCTAACCTAACCTAACCTAACCTAACCTAACCTAACCTAACCTAACCTAACCTAACCTAACCTAACCTAACCTAACCTAACCTAACCTAACCTAACCTAACCTAACCTAACCTAACCTAACCTAACCTAACCTAACCTAACCTAACCTAACCTAACCTAACCTAACCTAACCTAACCTAACCTAACCTAACCTAACCTAACCTAACCTAACCTAACCTAACCTAACCTAACCTAACCTAACCTAACCTAACCTAACCTAACCTAACCTAACCTAACCTAACCTAACCTAACCTAACCTAACCTAACCTAACCTAACCTAACCTAACCTAACCTAACCTAACCTAACCTAACCTAACCTAACCTAACCTAACCTAACCTAACCTAACCATTCCGCGGCCCCCCGCAGCCGAGAGCGCGCGCGTCCGCAGTGTTTTCGTGACCGCTCCACGTGTTTTTAATCTTCGAAAAATCGAAAAAGTGGGTTTTTCTGAACCAATAAGCGCGTGTGATACACCAAAAGAAGCGGGCTTGAACGCCCTAGCGTGTGGTGAAAAGTGTTTCGAAATCGGACGAAAATTGTGCGAAATATAAGCAAAAAACCAGTGTTTTCAAAAATTTTAAAACTTCAAGTGCGTGCGCTGCCCGATTAAGATCGGTGACATAGCAGTTTTATTACGTCAATCGACGCGTCTTACCAAGACGTACCAAGCAACATCTTTTCCGGATTTTTTCCGCGCATGCGCGCGGAATTATACCCGGAAAACCGGAAACCACGTGGCCACGTGCTCCGTGTTCCGGCCACAGGGGAGCGCAGCAAGTGGCTGCAATCGACGAGGGAACGCAAGCCCTGCAAGAAGACGTTTCGATCATCAAGATCTGATAAGTACTTGCAGAGTTACTGCATTTCAAAAATTTCTAAATTTTCAAAATTCTTTTTCAAAAAAATTAGATCGGCAACCCCTTTTTATTATTTAGGCAATCTATAGAACCCATTTGGCTTTACATTCCCTCAAAATTTCAGAATTTTCGGACCTGTAGTTTCTTAACCACGATTTTTCAAAATTTAGGGGTTGCCACGTGGTACTTAATCTAGGGGTGCAGTAACCCTGCAACACATCTTGAAAAATAGTACTAAGTTAGTATAGCCCTGTAAAATTTTGTTCTGTAAATTTAGCATAATTAGAACTATTTTTAACACAGTTTTACTTCAAAATTAGCTGTTTTTCAACCCCCATAAATCGGGGGTTGCGTATTTTAATAGTAAAGTAGCATATTTAAATAGGTCTTTCCGAGACCTATCAAACGAGCCCAAACACGGGCCAATTCGGTCGAATAGGGACGAAGTTGGAACTTTTTACTCAAGTGGCGGCCATATTGACCGCCATTTGCAAAAAGTTCAAACTATCATAACTCCTTTCAGAAAAATCGTACAGGGCTGGGGTTTTTTGCGTTTGTGTTGTCGTGGCGGGGCCTACCACGTGCAGAGGTTTTAGACTCCGGTTAGAGTCGACCCCACAATATCAAAATTGAGACCGGGAGCACATGCGCCTCGAAGAGACGAGCAAAACGAGCCGTCGCACAGCTTTCTGCGCCCAGTGGTTCCCGAGTTATTAATTTTTAAAAATTAGTCTAGACATAGATTGAAACTTTGGCCGCCATCTTGAAAAAATTCAGGCGAAGATATCTCGGGAACTACTGGTCGTAGCGAGCTGCGGTTTTCACCGCTGACCAGCTCGTGGCGAGGCCTGCATTTTGGACCTGGTGGGGCGACTCTACCTTGAGTCGAGGTAGAGCCGTGGTAGAGGCGCGGCAAAACTTTTATATTTAGTTAGCTTTAAGTACTTTCAGATAGTTTCTTGACTTTTGGGCCCTGTACACCCAAAAATACACACAATAATATATTAAAATTTTAAGATTAAGTTGATTATTAGTATATTTCTTTTTAATTAGGTTAGTACGGCTGTATTTGCACACACTCAGGAAAGTTGGTTATTGACTTGTCTTAGACTACTGGGGCTTTTACACCCCCTCATTGCCGTATTAGCGTTAACGCTAATTTTTGACTTGGGAGGCATTTACACCTCCCAACTTTATTATAGTAAAATAAGACCTATTTAAAAAATTTAGACTAACTGGGGGCTCCATACACCCTCAATTATCGACACAATTATATTTTAATACCAGACGCATCCCTCTAATATTAACCATGTTTGGGAGTGGGTATAGAACACCAGTTAAATCCCAAAGGGCGACAAGTAGCCCAGACTCAGATCATAACTCTAAGACCCCAGAGAAGAACTTGACTCACGAATCAGTGACCCCAGTGTCTCCAGGAGAAAAGAAATCTGGAGTCTCTTTTATTATTGACATAACTCCTGAAAACACCCGAAGGACAATGAAGGAGAATGATGCACTCCCTGACACAGCTCAATCGAGCAGTGTTCAATCAATGCCAAAGACGACGCTCTCACAAAAGAGCAACGCCCCCGCAGAACACACACACTCTCAACAGCGATCATCACAAGAGAGTTCGGTGTCTAGTCGTAAAGCACCGGCAGAGGTACCAAAACCCAAGTACACGAGTAAAATATTGGAAGCAAGGGCCTGCCTAGTGAAAGCCAAGACCCTTCTGGGTGAATCGAGAAATTTAAAGGCGGACATAAAAACTGGAGTCACGCAAGCTTTGGAAAGACTTTTTGAACTCGTGAAAGAAACGGAAAAGGCCAAGGACAAAACAGTAAGAAGTCAACACCCAGAAAGAAAGGAAGAGGAGACTTTAGACGCAGATATTGTGGAAACTTCGCAGACCGAATTAATGAAAGAACTCATAATTAACTTGAAACAACATAAAGACTCATTAATGGAATGCAAGCGGCACACAATTGATCTATCTGCAAAGATAAAGCAAACTCCCAAATCTTCCGAGGCTGAACAGGGACTGACATACGCTGTACAGTTAAAAGAACAGAGCCGGCTACTTGTCGAAAACGGTAGAAAAATAGACGAACTCAAAAAAGACCTGGAACAACACCACCAACATATACTGAATACCAAGTCCTACGCACAAGCAACGGCAACCCGTTCTACCTTGCTCCCGCCCTCACAGAATGCGCTGCACTCAATAGTTATCTCGTCTCAGGACGAAATGGACACAAGTGAACAGGTGTTAACAAAGGTCAGAGAAGCGGTGAAAGCTAAGGAGGGATGGATCAAGGTGGAAAGGACTCGAAAAGGGAAAGACAAGAAAGTAATTATGAGTTGCAACACAGAAGAGGATAGACAGAAAGTGAGACAAAGGCTGGAAAAATCTGGAAAAAATTTGGTGGTAGAAGATGTTAAAAACCGAGATCCTCTTTTGAGGCTAGAAGGTGTCCTCACGGTGAACTCCGATGTAGAAGTCCTAAATGCTTTCAGGAAACAAAACATTGATATTTTTAAGGACCTGAAAGAAAACGAAGGCAGGCTTGAGGTCAAATATAAAAGGAAAGCCCGAAATCCGCACACCAACCATATCATCCTAAGTGTCTCACCAATAATATGGAAGAGAGCAATAGAAGTAGGAGCGGTGTACATTGACCTGCAACGCATTCGAGTGTTCGACCAATCGCCGCTCGTGCAATGTTCCAGATGCCTTGGTTACGGCCATAGTAAAAAGTACTGTACAGATACGGTGGACCTCTGCAGTCACTGTGGAGGACCGCATCTAAAGGCGCAATGCTCGGAGTGGCTTGCAGGAGGCGAACCCGCATGTAGAAACTGCACAGCAGCAAAGCACGATCGCAGTGACCACAATGCCTTTAGCCAGGACTGCCCTATACGAAGAAAACGCGACGCTATAGCGCGGATGTCAGTGGCGTACTGCTAAAGGCACCCAAGAGGACACACACCGATATAAAGATGTCGCGGTTACTAAGGTTGCATCGACTGAATTAAGGGCTCTCAACTTTCTGCAAGCAAATCTGCAACGTAAAAAACTAGCACTCACCGAGCTTCAACTTGAGTCCGTAAAACGTGGTGTTAAGGTGGCGCTGGTACAGGAACCATATGTCGGTAGAGAGGGCAGAGTGTCGGGCCGGAGTGGAGCCAGGGTCTTCCAGTGCGCTGATAATGGGGAGGGTCCTGTAAAGGCCGCTATCATAGTATTCGACGCGAACCTTCACATAAAGCAGTACCCGAAACTCACCACAAATAACATCGCAGTGGTGGGAATCCAAACCAGCGCCTGGGAGATAGTCCTGGTCTCTTTCTATTTCGAACCGGACCAGCCGATGGACCAGTACCTAGCGCACCTTCGCACGATCCGGCGCGAATTGAAAATCCAGAGATGGGTAGCCGCAGGCGACGGAAACGCTAAAAACGCTTGGTGGGGCAGTCCGGTGACGGACCGCCGAGGAGAGGAGCTACGAGGAGCCCTGGAGGACCTCGGTCTGGACATATTAAACAAAGGGGAAATACCCACCTTTGACGTCATCAGAGGCGGTCAAAGATTCAGCAGCTTCGTGGATATTACGACGGCATCGCCCAGCCTCCTCGATCTGGTGGACGAATGGAGTGTATGCGAAGACTTGACCTCCTCGGACCACAACGGCATCACCTTCAAACTAAATCTAAACCGAACCAGATACAACTACATCAAGCACACAACACGTATATACAATACACGGAAAGCAAATTGGACCCAATTTCGTGAGAAACTGGGTCAAATATTGCAAGCCAAAAACATCACAGTCACACACATCAAACATACAGACACAGCGACCCAACTAGACGACACTACACACAAACTCACACAGGCAATAACAGAAGCATGCGAACATACAATTCCTAAAATTAGAAAGAAAGAGACACTCACGGTGCCGTGGTGGTCTGAGGAGCTGGCGACGTTGAAGAGGGAAGTAGCCACCAAAAGAAGGAGGATTCGATGCGCAGCGGCGATCCGACGCCCGAGGGTGATAGAGGAATACCTGGAAATCAAAACCAGATACGAGACCGAGGTAAGGGAAGCGCAAACGAAATCATGGAAGGATTTCTGTAGTAAGCAGGATAGAGAGTCGGTCTGGGAGGGTATATATAGGGTTTTGGGCCGGACGGCCAAACGCGAGGAGGACCCGCCATTAGCGATGGATAACACAGAGTTGGACGCCAAAGGCTCGGCCCGACTTATGGCTGAGACCTTCTACCCCGAGGACTCCGAGGAGCACGACTCCGAAGAGCACCGACGGGTGAGGGCCTTAGCAGAGCTTGTAGACAGAGAGACCTCATCGGACCGGTGGGACCCCCCTTTCACCCTTTTGGAGTTAAAACTGGCAAGTCGCTCCTTCAATTCCAAGAAGGCCCCGGGTGCGGACGGTCTCACCGCCGACATATGCCTACGTGCGATAGAATCCGACCCAGAGCTCTTCCTGTGCCTCTTCAATCAGTGCCTGGCTGTCCATCACTTTCCCAGGGTTTGGAAGGAGGCCACGGTTATATTTCTTCGGAAACCGGGAAAAACCAATTACACGATTCCAAAGTCTTACCGCCCTATAGGCCTCCTCCCTGTACTTGGGAAGGTCATGGAAAAAATGATTGTCACAAGGTTACAATTTCATTTAGCGCCCAAAATCAGCTCACGCCAGTTCGGCTTCATGCCCCAACGCAGCACCGAGGACGCCCTCTATACCTTAATGAAACACATTAGAAGCAAATTAGATTTGAAGAAAATTGTCGTTTTGATCTCACTAGATATAGAGGGCGCCTTCGACAATGCTTGGTGGCCAAAAATTAGAGTCCGACTGGCGGAGGAGAGATGCCCTATAAACATCCGACGGCTATTGGGCAGTTACCTAAAGGACAGGAGCGTCAGAGTCAGGTACTGTGGAGAGGAGCATGAAATAGGCACTGGGAAGGGTTGTGTGCAGGGATCCATTGGCGGGCCGATGCTCTGGAATTTGCTTTTAGACCCATTGCTTCGGGATTTGGAAGCCAAAGGTGTTTATGTGCAAGCTTTTGCCGACGATGTAGTTATGGTGTATGACGGCGATACTGCACTCGAGATCGAACGGCGGGCCAATGCAGCCCTCGAGCATGTGGCGACGTGGGGTGAGTCTAACAAACTTCGTTTTGCGCCTCACAAAACCAACGCAATGGTCGTGACGCGAAAGTTGAGGTACGACATCCCACGACTTCGCATGGGCGGGGTCGACATTGTCCCGTCGAGCGAGATCAAACTGTTAGGGGTCATCATAGACCATAAACTTACGTTTAATGCTCACGTGGCGAGTACTTGCCGACGCGCCATTGCATTCTATCACCAGCTGGCGCGTGCAGCCAAAATAAGTTGGGGACTAAATCCCGAAGTAATTCGTTCTATATACACAGCGGTAGTTGAGCCTGTGGTGCTGTACGCCGCCAGCGTATGGGCCCCTGCAGTGGACAAACTCGGCATCAGAAAACAACTAAATATGGTCCAGCGGGGTTTTGCGCAGAAACTTTGCAAGGCCTACCGCACCGTATCCCTGAACTCGGCGCTGTTGCTCGCTGGGATACTCCCTCTCGACCTCCGCGTCCGCGAAGCTGCGGCGCTATACGAGGCGAGGAGGGGGGTACCCCAGCCAGAGATAGGAGACCGGGAGGTGGAGCGGATGGCCTCGGCCCTGCGGTCCCCGCATCCCGCCCTTCAGGTGGACCTCGAGTTCAAGTGCCTGGTAGACCAAGAGCAACTAACTGCAAACAATCAAAACGATTACAATATCTACACAGACGGCAGCAAGATTGAGGGCAAAGTGGGCGCGGCACTATCCGTTTGGAGTGGTGCCGCCGAAACCAAAACCCTCAAGCTTGCTCTGCCGTCCTACTGCACAGTTTACCAGGCGGAGCTCTTGGCATTATGTCGGGCAGCGCGTATGGCTGCGCAAAATCTTGCTGGATCAATCGGGATTTACTCGGACTCCCTGTCAGCGCTCCAGACCTTACAAAATCCTAAGGCCCTCCATCCCCTAGCAGTAGAGGCACGTGAATACCTGCGTGGCGCTCTGCTCCAGGACAGACATATTAGTCTGTTCTGGATCAAAGCCCACGCAGGCCTAGAAGGGAACGAACGCGCCGATTACCTGGCAAAGGAGGCAGCGCTGAAGTCCAAGCGTGGATTCGATTATGATGGTTGTCCCGTTTCATTC